>JAIUWE010000080.1:0-29848 GCA_022750525.1 Halotydeus destructor
AGCGGGGTAGAATGTCATAAACATTCTTTGCTAATTTCAATTGGACTATGTCGTTTCAATAATTGCAAGTTGCGTGGTCCTGTAGACTGTTCGTTTGGATGTCGAGGTTGGCCGGTTTGGTGGTCTACTTGAAGCGGGTCAAGGGGGGATTTGTGGTGTCGTGGGCGGTTGTGGAGGCGGGCGCCACGCTCGAGCGATGGACGGTGACTTTGTCTATATGATTAATACCAATGTTTTGAATTTGGTATCGTTTTCAAATCGCCTATCTTTGATTTTACGATTGGCTTGCATAGGCTACTTCGATTCCAGACACAAAGGCGGTTGGTGGTATAGTCAGTTGTGCTTTGGTCTGGGCTGAAGGTTATGGATCATCATTGTCTGTTACTTTAATACCTCGTGTCATATCTTTCGGTTCGTCTTTTCGAGCCCTATCTCGCGGGGTCGATTTCCTCAGCGCGTGCAATTTTCAACTCGAAACGTTGCAAGGATCGTAAGGGGGTGCGGAAATGTAGGGTATGAGCGAGAGCATACAGGTGGAAACAGTCTCTGGTGGGTCGTCGCGCCCACTCGATCTGTCTCTTTCCCTCTCCTCACTAAAGCCGCGACTACAACTCTCAGTGTCGAGTTTTCAAGTCGGGTGTATGTTCTAAAGGTCGAAAATCCTGTGCAGAACCACGACAGAATGCCGATCATTGCCGATGTCTGGGCAATGTTCGAAATGAAAGGGCCGAGAGGGAGAGTGAGGATAGGGGTTTCTCAGTGAAAATGCTCGGCGCAAGCGCGTTGGCAATGTTGCCCTTGTGGCACTTGGAAACAGAGGACAGTCAATGGGGTCAGAGATAGAGGAAGGCGAGAAAAGAGGCGAGAAAAGGGTTAGAAGGAATAATGAAAATGAGAGAGGCGAGAGCAAGCAAACTGATCTGACAGTACGGTGATTGGTTCGATGGATGGAGATGGCATTGAAACTGAATCAGGTTCGGAATAGTACCGCCAGGTATTTATTGAAGTCTGGCGAAGTGTCAATGAAACAATCATACACAAAAAGGGTGACTTGGAAAGGTTGACATTTCAAGGGGACGTTTACTAATTTACATGCAGCTCTATTAGATTCCCATTCTTCATTTCTGTTCAACGTAGTTCCTCTCCAGGGTCAACCGCTGGTCAAGTGACTTGCATCCTTTGATTTGTCACTTTCTGGGGACAGTTAGGCATTGATGAAAAAGTTGCAAAAAGGACAAAATAACGTCCCGTAGCATATGTAGGGCAATGCCTAGGTTTGTCGGTCACCTGGCACTGCCGGCCGCCATTTTGTTTCGTCCAAGCATAGCTGGACACAAAGATGGCACCAGCACTGACTGATTGGGCCCGTAGTGATGGTCAACGGAATGAACTTGGGAAAACCGCAGGCCGCCGCCCGGGCCGGCGTAGTAGGCGTACATGACGCAATGGATGGCGAAGTTGATGGCATGTACCATCTTCCGGGTTGGACAAGGGTGAAGGCCTGTTGTGACACACTGCAATAGAACTGTTCACATGATGGTACCAGTGAAGGAAGATGAGGGGCTGTTTGGCAGCACAATGAACACAGTGTCCCCCAGCTTCCGATTGGAACCTGGAGGAAAAACATGGCCACCACCCAGAAAACCGAAGACGCCTATCTTTCTGGTGCTCCACGCATATGCATGATTGAGGCCCAAAGTTTGGTGAGGACGTAACCTACTTCCGGAGGTATCATTGCGTAACGGCACCGACATGCTGAACACTGAAAAGCTCAAGTTCAACATAAAGCAGCGGCATCTTAGACCCAGGGGGCTTCCGGCCACCATGAGGTGGCTTCATGCCAAAAGATGGCCGCCAACATTAGGTGCACGCTATGGGAAAACAGAGTGTCCAGTTGCTGTCGGAGCCTCTTGGCGAACTGGTGCTGTCTCGGTAGTGGACTGTGGCATAGTCAAAAAATAGGAATAGTCGGGCAACAGTGGGATCCGGTCTACCTGGCTACTGGAAATTGTGCTGGTCATTCTCGAATCGAGTCAGTGTCATCATTGAGCTGGTTTCTTATACTTCCGATGTACTTGAAAAAAGAAAGCATGAAAAAAAGTTTTGCAATTATTGCAAAACCTTTCACTTCCTTGCCTCTTATCTTCTCAAGTGGTGAACAAGTAAACTTATACGGTAAATCAAGGCCATTGGCGATGCTGATTGTCATCTATTTGATGAAATTGGCTTTTTAATTGATTAATACGACCGCTAATGCGATTGTTTCCGCTGTTTGCTTAATGCTAGGTGTGATGGAAATCTAGTTGGGACGACCTATTTTTAGACAAATTTGGTTTGAATCTTGACACATTCGTGCGAAACCACAGTTATCTCATTTTCATGTCAGCTGTTCTCCAAATAATATCATTAATCATCTTCAAACAACATTTCAGAGGCATCGCGAAACTGTTCTAACAGGGATTCTAGATTCTGTTTTGATAGTGGCACAAATGGCGGCCGCAGCCAAATTTAAGTTTCAAAGGCACTTTTTCGACGCCCTTGTCAGCGGTGTGGTCGAGCTCAAGGTATTCTTTGCCATGTCGACTTCAAAAAGCTTCCGCCCTGAAATATCAGGAAACCGCACGAGACATATAAAACTGTAATATGGCCGTAAATAGGACACGATGTTTTGATTCAGAACAAAGTCGACGAAGCTGGGGGAAAATTATTCCGACCGATTCAAGCCCGATAGCGCCGGAGATGCAAATCATTCGTGTTCCTAGGAACTGATCAGGTTGGTGTAATCGTCAGTAGAAGGCAAAGCTGACCACTGTATACAGCTTATCGAGTTGTTCAACACTAACGCAGGCAGATAAGGAAAATCGCTTGGGGCGGAATAAGTAGGGATACATGAAAGATATCAAGTGCGTGGTGAGTAAGGATGAAATGGAGTTGGGGGATTTTCCGCCAGAGTATCTTAGGAATATATCAAATCCCTTGATGACATGGTTGATGATGGCTACGAAGATCCAGAATTCCGGGTCACATTTAGAGTGGGCGGTGTATAGTGTTTCTTTGATAGATAATTACATATCAAAACATACCCCCCCCCCCATTAAAACCCTCCCCACTACAATAACCCCTCCACCTCATATCTTCACCACACACCATCTCTTACATCTAATCTAAGCAACTTTCTTGTAGATGGATTGTTACTTGACCCGTTTCCCCGACCGATACCCCTCCCCCCCCACCCCCCCCCCTCCCACCCCCACGTCATGCAAAGCCCAGCCACACTACCATGAGCGTAACCGATGTAAAGCATGGCCCTTGTCTATAGATGGCCCAGTACTGTACTTGTGTACTCGAGATTCGATCGTATTGAGTTAGGAATTAGACGATAAGCAGAAAGGACGTCGAAAGCGACGGCCATTTTGTTGTGTTTTGGTCCTAGTGAAAATAAGCAGCTGTTGATGAGAGAGAAAGTTGTTACAACGTTACACTTGTGCTTCAAAATGAAAAAACAATATGACCACAGAGTTAGCACTAAATGAGGTATTTCATCCTTTCCTGTTATGTAACGTATTGGTGGATGTCGGATTCTGTTACGAAAATCAAACTTTCTGGTTCTTCCTCCTCTCAATGACTCGTGGAAGCTACCGAGATGTAGTGTCTGATAGTTGGTCACCCTGTTATGGTATACAGTGATGACAAAGGTGTGCAAAAATTTTTCTATAGTTTCGGTTGAACTCAATGCAAATGTCAAACCCAAACGTGCAAACCTTTATGCCATCTCACTGTATAGCTTACCCGAGGTTACGATGTACCTTCCCTCAAAACTAAGGTCATCGGCTTAAATTTTTTCAAATACTTCAACTACTCTAACCAATGGGCGCTTTACGACAAAGTCAAAAATTCGAGATTCGAATGCCCGAACGCACATTCAAAGGCACTTGACCACTGAATATAGCCCGAGATTCGAAAGACTACAGCCAAGGATGTCAGACTAACAGAGCCGACTGGAACTGAGCAAGGGCTTTGTGGATAGTGGCTTGACGTTTCTTAGACTCACGGCCCATCCCGAGCAGTGAATACAGGAAAGTACCAGGTAGAGTATGAAAATGTTCTCGTATATCATAGCGCTGTACTTGGTGTAGTCAAAGTTAGCCCCATAGTGAGTTGGCATGAAGTGATGTACTGAGACTTCGGCCATATTTTCTTTGCTTCGAGGGAAAAAATATGAACAGGAACCGTGAATGAGTCGAGCATTAAAAGATAGCTAGTGTTACCTTTGAAAAAGCCATTACGCCAACACTATGCTCATTATTCCTTTGGCGGGATTATTTGCGGAATTTTTTCCCTTTACGTAACCCATTACTAGAGAATCGATCCTGTCAAGTAATAAAGCATTCTAATGTCCAACTCACTGACACGTAGCAGCTACCAGAATGTACCTTGAAATAGTAGCCGGGCTGTTATCCATCTTGCTGTGGTCAGTTTACGCAAGCTGACCTTGTGGTCAAGATATGGCGTACCATATGACCACATGCATTTCATCAATCCCTTTCAAGGTATTCCAGCTTCATCGACAAAGTCAACACAGAAAAGAATCGGGCAAGGTCATCGGATAGTTGCTGCAACCCTTCGAACCAATCTAATAAATTTCTGTCCAGAGTCTACGCCTTTCTCGAGCCATGCTGCTTGATAGGGATTGAACATAGCCATAAAAGTCTTGTCCACCCAATTTGAAGACTTTGTGAACCAAATTAGATTTCAACAAGTAGACGCTCCTATGGGCGACTCACTTGTTCACTACCAAAGACGACAATGGCGCGAGATGATCGCATAATCAGCCCTACTCAGCACCGCCAAGGTGAAGGTCAAATGCAAAGTCTCATCAACGACCGCTGTCTCTGAATTGATCAAGCAATTCGATTTGAAAACGAGATATGCCAATGGACATCAAGACCTCGAACTGTGGCTTGCTTAGACGGGAACGCCAGCACTGCTTCGGAACCAGTGAACACCGCCAAGAACCCTGAAACTTGATATTGCATCAACGCTAGGCGCTGTATATCACCTGAGTTAAACCTGAAGGCGCCCTGTCCATGTTAAACTTTCCTTTGTTATCCGCTGGCTTTTTTCAAATGTCCAGTTTCACGGATACTGCCCAGTTCATTTGCCGATTACACCATGAACATTATCCATCCGCGCCGCAAGGACATTAGCTTGCAACGCAACGACCCTTATAATCATGATGAAGCTGAGCACGATGGGAACGGCTCACTGCCAAACAAAAAAAATTTTTTGGCCGAGCAATGGGGTCCTTTTCTTAATTGCTGCACATGATACCACTGCTATTGTTAATACAATGTTTCCACTTCTTGCGTTACATCCAGAAAATCACGTAACGCTACAATCATGAAATTGATGACTTCCCACTCAGAGCGAAGGACTCGACTACGACAGAATCAAGAAACTTGAATAGTCTCGATTGCGTCATCAAGAGACTCTCAGACTTCGATCAGCAATCTCGAGGACTTCTCTACTTGTGTCACCTCACGAATAGCCGTTTCTCGTACATACGCAACCCTAAAGGAGCAACCATGTGATAGTCAAACACTTCATTACAAACGGATGCCGCCCACTTCGAATGTCCCTGAGCATTCATTCCCGAACGGATTCATGAGAGGTTCCGATTTGTTTCACTATCCGCAACCTTCCTTGCATTTGCTCCCGGTCCCAGAAATAGCGTTGGCGAACAGTTTGGCTCACTTCGAGATAAAAAATGTCTTCTCCGAGTGTTGAGATGGTGTACAGAATCGAAACTTTCGCTTTCCACGAAACGTGAGCTCGACTACACAGCTTTTCATGTTCTACATGAATCCACAAGTCTGCATTTTTAAGCCAGTTCGTAGACATGTCCATTAGCGTCACAATCCTAATTGGCTTCGGTGACGACTGACGTATAGAAATAATCACATCTGATTGCTGAACATGCGACTTCAGCGCCATCTCGTGTTGCGTAGATGCTTAGCACAGAAAGGTGCGAAATCTACCTTTGTAAGGAGGGAGTGTTTGCTATTAACACTTTTATTTAAATAATGTGAACAATCTAAAGTAAATTGGACGAGAATAAAGAACTGTCATATTTTGAAAGCTAGAATCAACGGCGATCGATACTTGCCGATCAATTCAAAGGTTACCATTGTAAATCAGATAGACATTATTCAGTTGACGTCGGTTAGTTGTCCGAAGCAGCCCATATTATTCATCCTAACGTGATTCGACAAAGTAAATTTTTATATTTTACCAAAACCAGGTAATTCAATTTATTCGTTTACGAGGCCTGAAGAATTTCCTAAGTCACGGAGGTATCCGTACAGATAAACAGCGTGACAAAAAGCAATGATAAACAGAGAAACACTTGAGCTATTAGTTTAATGCGACACTGTCTCGTGTGAAAGACATAAACATTAAATATCACTTCAGTTGAAACAAACCATGTTTACTTGAGTTTCGTTTTTTACGATAATCCATTTTCCAGTATAAAAAGCTCCTTTAAACGTTGTCATGTACTCAATGGCAAATATTCAGATAGGTGCGAACAAGTCGGTAACTTCAGACCCAACTCTAGAAGATGGAAAATCATATTGAGCACGCTGTCGGACCACGACTTTGTATCATATGGCATGACCTGGTGTATGAGACGGCCAAAGGTGGCAAAGTAATCTCAGATATGGCCCACCCCAGCGAAAGTCTCAAGGAAATATCTGTGGCCGAATTCATTCAAGACAGCTGGTGGCAGATAGGGCCCAAGGGGGCGGGCAAGTCCACCCAGCTGGATTGCCTGATTGGTCCAACGGGTGGCGGGCAGCAGCTGGCAAAATATTGTTCCAGTCTTCAATCAACATATCAAAAGTCAAAATGGCGTTCAATTCCGCAGAACGACAAGTTTCATGGACATCTTGACTGTGCGAGAGAACATCATGTTGCTTCCAAGTTTCAAAACGCAATTAAGCAGCATCATGGCACTCCAAGATCCAGTGACCGACTTAGAATGGCAATTGCTATGACACAGCATCCAAAGCTTACAAAAAACACTCGAGGATGACGTCATTCAGCGCCTCGGCTCAGTGTGGTGCGCCGACAACCGAGTGTCTCAATGTTCTGGCGGTTCAAATGAAGCGTTGTCGATCGCTTCAGGGATGGTTTCGAGCCCAACATCTTGATAAATGGACGACCCTACTTCCTGTCTGGATTCAAGCCCACTTGTCTACAAGTAGTGCATTGCTGAAGTACTTGACAGCTTAACCTGAACCCATTTCGGTCATCGTGACAATACATCAACCAAGTGACAAAAGTTTATCGAGTGTACCACAAAGTGTAATGCATATCGTAGACGGCAAGTGTATCTATGATTGACTCCAGACGAGATTTCAGACACTGTCTTGAGCTATGCCTTGAGATGCCCAAGCTGTACAACTCTGCCGACTTTCTGATAGAGTCGGCTAGTGGGAACTATTGAACCTCCATGTAATGCATAGAATGAAAAAGCACAGAGCAAGAAATTTGTTGACGATGACCTGGATGACCTCAGCCAGGATGTTGCTCAACTTCCGTTGCAGAAATCTACAAATCCGGTATCCAAGGACACATCGATACGAAGCCCATTTTGTAATAACTTTCAAAGGGAAATGGTACTTCATTCGTGACCCTTGATATTCGTCCTGAGATTTAGTCAAGCATCATAATGGCCATCTTTCATGGCCTGAATTTCGGCACCGTAAGGGCGACCGTAGTTGTCCACCGGAGATCGATGGAGACTTCGAGCACGACAGAACCTAGATTGCGCTGCTCAGCACTTGAGCACCACTGAGCAGGTGTTCAACAACCTCGGCTTGACAATCTTGTTCCGTCCTCTTCATGATATTCAACAGACTTGATGCCGGTGGCCATGACGTTTCCAGATCAGCTCAAGGTCTTCATCAAGGAGAAAAAACAATGGCTGGCACAAGCTGAGGGCTTTTTTCTTCGGAAAGTTATTGCCGAACTGCATTCAATATTATCTGTGCCGCCATTGTTCTCAGCTGTGCTATGGTACATTGAGCGAACAGGTTCCCGAGACTTGGCGCTATCAGCAGTACGTCGGTCAATGATAGTGATCACTTTTATCGGCTCAAGCGCTGGTCATGCCATATCAGCGGCTTACATGAACGACATGGCAGCCGCCATTTATTTGGCACCCTTGAGCATAATACCGATCATGACATTTTCCGGAATGTTCGTGAAACTATCATCCATGCCATCGTACATGAGGGTTATCACGTATCGCCTCTTATCTTCGCTGTGCCTTCGAGGGTGTCATGGTGACGCTATACGGCTATCAGAGATGTGGCCTTGCCGCCGAAACTAAATTACTTGCCGCCAAGGATGCCCTGATTGTGTGGCTGGGCGCCCATGTTGGGCACTTTCGACGAAGAGGTGACGGAAGTGGCTACGCTTGACACGGCACTGATTAGAAAAGGAAGGCAAGCCGACGATTACTTTCGTTGAAAACATTGTCGACACCTTGCCGGTAAATTCATATCTGACTCGGGACAGTTTCAGTCTTCCGTCATGGTCAACCTTGACCTTCAGACTCGACATAGACACGGCATGATCGGTCTATCGCCCTCATGATACTACACAGATATGCTGCTTACCGAATAATTCACTATCAGTGTAATAAGAACCACTAAGGATCAATGCTCATCACCTTCAGTATAACTCTGTTTTTCTTAGCGCAAACACAGTTTGGTGTCCAGTTTCCCAATGACCAAAACTTGTTCTTAACCATGTTTTAAGGGAAGTCTAATGGTCCGAGTTCTGTAAAAACTTTTGTTCTCGCCGTGATAGAACATCGTGTCGGCACAAATCGAGAGGCGCATGCGCAAAACGACCAACCATTCTTCGACTCGTCCCTGGCGGCTTTTCCTTTGTTGTATCGCTTACGCTTTCGGTGATACGTTGCAGTAGTCAAATCATGATCAAAAGTCAATTCCGAGTTGAGTCGACTCTATTCATCGTCAAAGTCATCATAGCCAAGAGGCGAGTTCTGTTCTTGCCATTTGGGGCTTGCGGCGCTCGGGTTACCCACCAATCGCAGCGCACTGTGGTTATTCAGCTCGGGCTTCCTGTAATTATTCGCGCCACTAGACGGCCGTTGAACATTTGTTCGTGATCACTGGTCAGCTGTCTCATCCCGATGGCGCTAAGTAGGTCTACCCCCCCCCCCTGTGAACATAAACACTTAGGGGGGGGGGTATTACTATTATGAACAATGTTATTGTTCGAAATGAAGGGGGTGATTCACCCTTCGCAGTTTTAGGGGGGTCTCCAGTACCTACACCTATCCTGTGCCTACGTATGCTGACTTTCATCCATTGTTCGACAAGAGCTCGAAGTCCATATTTTCCTTTCCTGCTGTAGATATGACGCTCCAAATAGTTGAGATTCAGCATTTCCTCGTCACATCTTTCTCTACTGGCTAGGTTCCTGTTATGTTTTTCTTTTTATCCCTTGTTGTTGCACGAAGACTCACGTGTTTCACGACTTGTTGCACAATTGTATGACGATCAAGTTGATTGTTTTCAGCCTTTCACAAACAGCATTCCTTAATATTTAAACATGATGACATCGTGTGGCATCAGTTAGCAGTGAGCTAGGTAAAACAATTACTTCCGAGTTGTCTCCAATTTTTCAGATCGAAAGTCAGAGCATAGCCAGCAAAATGATTCTAGCCATCTTTGCAATATTAGCGTCCATTTCTCTGTGGTCTATCTACCGAAGCTCACACTTTGGTCCAGATGCGGAGTTCCAACAAATTAACAGATACTTCATAGAAAGCTTCAAAATGGCTTCCGGGGTGCTTGATGTGAACACCATTAAAGAAACGGGAAAAGTTGTTGGGTAAAGTTGAATCAAGTGGTGTAATTCTTGAATAATGGAGGTTTTGTTTAGAGTTTATGCCGGCCTTGAGCCCGTTTTTTGGTTGGTGATGTCGACTTGGCCAAGAAAGTTTCTTCCACACAGTTCGAAGACTTTGTGAACCACACCTACTTTCAGCACGAGAATGCTCCTATGGGCCAGTCTGTGCTTACACTTCCAAGACGACAGGTGGCGCGAGACAAGAAAAATCATCACGCCGACGTTTACATCTCCAAGTTGCGCTCATTGCAAACTCTGATAGACGAGAGGTTGTCTTGACTTAATTGAACAGCTGGACTTGAATAAAGGAAGCGCAGTTGATGTAAAAGACCTCATCTGTGGCTTCACGAATGGACGTTATAGCTAGCACTGCCTTTGGAACCAAAGTCAATACGGCGAAAAATCCGCAAAACGAGATTGCAGTAAATGGACGTCGATTCTTATCTAATGACTTGTCCTTGGACGAACATTGCAATGATGATGACGCCAGGGATTTCCTTCAAGATTCTCAAGCTATCAATCTTCACTGACACAGGCACAATATTTTTCAGACGTGACCCTTAGTATTCTCAAGAAGCGTCGTCAAGATCCCAGTTCGAGACGCCAGGACTTGATTCAGTACTTGATGGAAGCTGAGTACGATGGTCAAGCGTTGACCGACAAGGAAAATCGCCGACAACGGGCGTCCTTTTTCTTCCTAGCTGGCCATGACACGAGCTCAATTGCTCTGATTTCACTGTCTTCACTTCCTTGCACTGAATCCAGATGTTCAAAGCAAACTTCAAGGCAGAGATTGATGAGTTTGCACTTGGATGTCCAGAAAATAGACTATGACACGGTCATGCAGCTCAAATACCTGGACTGGTGTACTGAAGGGAGACACTCCGACTCCGGGCACCCGTGACGAGAGCAAATCGAGTGGCCTCTCATGACACAGAGCTCCGGACCATACAAAGTACCCAAGGGAACCCAGGTTTTGGATAGCCAAACAAGCCATTCACACAAACCCGGAAAACTTCGAGCAGGGCGAACAGTTCATTCCCGAAAGGTTCTTGAAAGATTCGAACTTGTCGCACAATCCTCAGGCTTTTCTCACATTCGCTCCAGGTCCACGAAACTGCATTGGTGAACGGTTTGCAATATTTGAGATGAAACTCTGTCTAATCCGATCTTGAGATTGTTCACCATTCGAAAGTGTCCGGAACGAAAAGTGACCTCGATTACTATTTTCGGCGTCTTCGTGTTTCAGCCTAAGTCAGCCTTCCTCAAGGCCCGTTCGAAGACAGGTGGGCTAATCTATCAACACAGTCCCATAATTCAATCATTCTTGACCATTTCCAATGAATAAAACTTTTCTGATTTCGTAGCGCCATGATTTTGTCGTAATAAATATCACCTGGGCGCAAACACAGAGACGCATGCGCAGACAAGATGACCTCTAGCGCTTTCTTCTGTCGCCATCTTGATGCTTCCTCGATAACTTGCGTTTGGTCACAATGGGCAAAACTCAGACCACTCGAGTCAGAGCCAAGTTTAAGTCTTAACTACAGGTGATCGGTCATGAGTAATTTCTGTTCTCGCCCTGTGGGTAATTAACTGAACTTCGGCCTCGTATATTTATTCGCGCCACTAATCGTCTTAAAGAATTGTTAGAAATAGCTCCCTTTAGGCTCATGTGCCGTGCACTAATTTCTATGTCTAAACAGTTTCAACTACTTGAGATATAGTGCAGAATATTGAAGGCCAGAAAAAATAGACGAAAACATAGGACCTAAAATGAAACGCTAAGCGCGAAATACAGCGAGATACGTAAAGGCATGCAGCTTTCCTCCATATTTTACACTGGGTTCAGTTTAAAGAATATACCGCTGATAACTATCAGCTTTTGTATCAGCTATTATATTGACAAGAGTTTGTAGCCGAGATTTTCTTTTCCTGTTGTAGATATGACGCTCGAAGTAAATGCTTTTACAGCATTCTGAAAGTCACATGTATCTCGGCTGGTGGTTCCAGCTCTGCTTTTGTTTTTCACTTGATTTCTTTCACGAGACTCACGAGTTGTTTTTTCACAATCAAGTTGATTGTTCGCAGCCTTTCACAAACAGCATTTCGCGATATTTAAACACGACGACACTCTAATGACATCAGTTAGCAGTCAGCTAGGTACACACTTTGATCTCCGAGTTGGTCTGCAACTTGTTTACAGCGAAAGTCAGCACCGAGACAGCAAGATGATTCTAGCTGTATTTGCATTTCTAGTCTTAGTTTCCCCTATGGTCCATCTACCGGAAGCTGACCCTTTGGTCCAGATATGGCGTCCCAACCAATTACCAATACTTTCTAGGAGGCTTCACAGACGGCTTCCGGATTGCTCGACGTGGCTACCATCCGAGAAACAGGCAAAGTTTCGGGTAAAGGTTGATTCATTGTGTGGTGTAGCCTTGATTGATAAAGTTTTTGCTTAGCGTTTATGCCGGCCTTGAGCCCGTTTTGTTGGTTGGTGATGTCGATCTGGCCAAACGAGTTCTATCCACACAGTTCGATGATTTCGTTAACCACACCCCTTTTCACAAGAGAACGCTCCAATGGGTCAGTCGGTGTTACCCTTAAAGACAATAGGTGGCGCGAGACGAAGAAAAAATCATCACGCGACTTTCACATCTTCTAAGCCTGCGCTCGATGCAAAGCCTCATAGATGAGAGTTGTCTTGACGCTGAATCGAACAGTGGCCTTCAACAAAGGGAAGGCAGTTGACATCAAAAATAATATCTGTGGCTTCACGATGGACGTGATTGCTAGCACAGCCTTTGGGACCAAAGTCAATACAGCCAAAAATCCGCAAAACGAAATTGCAGTCAATGGGCGACGGTTCTTATCTAATGAACTGTCATTGAAGCTCGTTGCAATGATGATAGTTCCGTGGTTTTTCTTTCACTATTCTGAAGCTATCGTTTTTCACTGATACAGCTCAATTTTTTTCGGATATAACCATTAGCATTCTCAAGAAAACGTCGCCAAGATCCGAACTTGAAGCGCCAGGACTGATTCAGTACTTGATGGAAAGCTGAGCATGACGGTAAACGGTTGACAGACAAGGAAAATCGCCGACATATGGCCCGTTGTATTCTTCCTAGCTGGCCATGACACAAGCTCCAGTGGTCTGATTCACTGTCTCCACTTTCTAGCCTTGAATCCAGAAAAACAAAGCATAACTTCAAGCAGAGATTGATGAGCTGTACTCGAGTGGCCAAAAAATCGACTAGTGACGTTGTCGTACATCTCGAGAATCTGGACTGTGTGTTGAAAGAAACTCTTCCGTCTAAAGACACCTATTACTTCGAGCAAATCTGTTTGCTTCTCATGATACTGAGCTCGGAACATACAAGACCCAAGGGCGCCCAAGTTTGATATCGCCAATCATGCCATTCACATACCACCCGGAAAAACTTCGCGCAGGGCGAACAGTTCATTCCCGGAAAGGTCTTGAAAGATTCGAACTTGTCGCACAATCCTCAGACCTTCCTCACATTCGCTCTCAGGTCCGAGAAACTTGCATTTTGGTGAACGTTTGCTATATTTGAATGAAACTACTCTGTCTAATCGCATCTTTAGAGATTTTCACTTTCGAAAGTTTCCAGAAACGAAAAGTGACCTCGATTACTATTCTCGGCGTCTTCTTGTTTCAGCCTAAGTCACCATCCTCAAGCCCGTATCGACGACATTCATCTAATCGTTTCCGTCACTATTCCAATTTTCAACCATTCCTTGAAACAGTTCTCATGAAAACTGCACTGAATATGTTCCAACGATGACAGTATAATTCGCTGTTCGCAACGCGTTTGTTGTCATCCGTAATAAATTTCTCCTCTATTCAAATAATCCGCATGCGCAACAAAATGAAGACCTTTGTCCGCCGACGTGCTTGTCTTAGACAAGAGATGGGCGTTCAGCTTTCCAGCTCAGCACTGCCCGAGCTAAAGCTGATCTGTTCTGGAAGAGCTGATCTGTCCCCATCCTGAGCTGACTGGGAGCTGAGCTGAAATCCCTTTAAGGAGAGCTAAAGCTGAGCTGAAAGCTGGATTTTTCGGTAAATTTTTTGAGACACCCCTCAAGTTTGACGTCATTATGATCATAACATTACGTCATTTTTGAGAGCGACCGTTTCTGAAGTTTAGCATCAGTCAGCTTTACTTTCAGCTCTTCCATCTTGACTGAAAAGCTGAGCGACCCAATCGGAAGCTGAAGAATCAGCTTTCAGCTCAGCTTTAGAGCTCTCCCTGAAAAATTCAGCTCACTGGCAGCTCAGCTCGCTGAAAAACTGAGCCCTGAACGCCCATCTCTTACTTGTCTAGCGCTTTCCTTCTGTCGTCATCTGATGCTTCTCTCTGCATAGGACTGCTGTAGTACAGATGGGCAAAAACTCAAGGTCCACTACTCAGCACCCGAATTCTACTCGACTTTTTTTTTTCGATTCAAGTGATCTGACTAACAAGCTGATCTCAGTCAATAGTGATTATACAACCACTCGTGCGTGTAGACTCTCGTTTCTATTTTTACCACCGATTGCAGTCCCGCTTGACAACAATTCAACTTCGGCTTCGGGTCTTCATTCGTGACACCAATTGGCATGAATAGTTATTACCTTCTATTGCTTCTCATACCATGCAGAATATTCGTCTCCCGGAAAATAGAGAAATGTTTTTTTTTCAAGGCCACACCCAGCCAGGACATTGTGAAAAAACTCGGGACCAATTGTATACTGAAAGTTGTTCAAAAGAGTAGAGATGAATTTTAAGTTGAATAGTAGTTGACTTCTGAATTTAATTTTGAGCCCTCGTCGATAATTACTGAACGGTCCCGAGCTTTTTCACAGCTGACCTCGCTGGAGGGGCTTGTTTTTTAGTGCCTGAAATGAAGAGCGGAGCTCAATAGCTACTGAATGGTCATTAGAGCCAGCAAAATCCCCGCCATACTAAGTGCCACTAAGTTCCACTAAACATTTCGAACCTGTTGAGTCTATTCAGCAACACAAACACTATTTCAAGGTCAGTGTAACTCAACTAAGTGGTCTCGCAACCAAGGTCTCATTCGCTTTTCTCAGCTGTTGAACACCACTTGGCTTTGTTCAGCAAGGAGGCGGAACCACAGCTACGGCTTGTCGATACATGTACCACTGAAAACGTTGTTTGACTAGATGTGACGGTTGAATTACAGCAATTACGATGGTCACGTGTTCCCAGCTGCTGGTTTCAGCTTTTTTTCTTCATCATCATTTGAGTGAATTCACAATGCAATGTTTTTAGCTACATCTAGCAGTGCTCAATTATCAGACTCGAAAGCACTCGAGTGACGCAAGTTGGCAATTGTATAAATTCACAAGTGCTTTCCGAGTTTCCGAGAGGCCTTCAATTTGTACACAGTGACAGAGACAGCAACATGATTTTAGCAATATTTGCAATATTAGTGTCCATTTCGCTGTGGGTAATCTACCGGAAGCTGACAATTTGGTCGAGATGTGGGGTGCCAACCAATTACGGACATTTTCTAAGGGGCTTCAAGATGGCTTCTGGGCTGGTTGATGTGCAAACCAGTTAAAGAAACGGGCAAAGTCGTTGGGTAAGTTGATTCAATTTGGTGTAGCCTTGATTGATGCAGTTCTTCAGAGTGTACAACGGGCTGGAGCCCGCCTTGTTGATTGGTGACGTCGAAATGGCCAAGAAGGTACTCTCTACGCAATTCGAAGACTTCGTGAACCACCACTTCTTCCAACAAAAGGACGGTCCAATGGGAGAGTCGGTGTTCACCCTCGAAGGACGACAGGTGGCGCGAGACGAGAAAAATCATCACGCCCCACTTTCACATCTTCCAAGTTGCGCTCGATGCAAACCCTTGTAGACGAGAGTTGTCTTGACTTGATCGAACAGCTGGACTTGAGCGACGGAAAGTCGGTTGATATAAAAGATCTTATCTGTGGCTTCACAATGGACGTGATAGCTAGCACAGCCTTTGGAACCAAAGTCAATACCGCCAAAAACCCGCAGAACGAAATTGCAGTCAATGGAAGACGGTTCTTATCCACTGATTTGTCCCTGAAGCTCGTGGCACTGATGATGATGCCATGGATTTCTTTCAGAGTTCTCAAGCTTTCGCTCTTCACAGACGCAGCTCAGTTCTTTTCGGATGTGACCATCAGTATTGTTAAGAAACGTCGCCAAGACCCCAGCTTGAAGCGCAAAGACTTGATTCAGTACCTAATGGAAGCTGAGCATGACGGTAAACGGCTGACGGACAAGGAAATTGCCGACAATGGCGTAGTTTTCCTTCCTAGCTGGCCATGACACCAGCTCTATTGCTCTTATTCACTGTCTCCACTTTTTGGCCTTGAATCCGAAAGTGCAAAGCAAACTTCAGGCAGAGATAGACCAGTTGCACTTGAGTGGCCAAGAAATCAACTATGACAAGATCTTAGAACTTGAATACCTAGACTGCGTACTTAAAGAAACTCTTCGGCTCAGGGCACCTATCACTCGAGCAGGCCGTGTTGCCTCTCGTGATGCTGAGCTCGGACCATACAAGGTTCCGAAAGGAACCCAAATTTTGATTGCCAATCATGCCATCCATACGGACCCTGACAACTTCGAACAGGGCGAACACTTCATTCCCGAAAGGTTCTCGAAGGATTCGAACTTGTCGCACAATCCTCAGGCCTTCCTCACCTTTGCTCCAGGTCCGAGAAACTGCATCGGTGAACGCTTCGCGTTATTTGAGATGAAACTCTGCCTAATTCGCATACTGAGGTTGTTCTCTTTCGAAACTTGCCCAGAAACGAAAAGTGACCTCGATTACTTTTTCGGAGTCTTCCTGTTTCAGCCTAAGCAGGCCTTCCTCAAGCCCGTTCGAAGACAGGTCAGCTAGTCGTTCGGTACGCTTCCAATCTTCAATCATGCCTGACCAGTGAGTTAGTTCTGAATTTGTTTTTGATGAAGTCTTGTATGGCCGCTGGTAACTCCGTGATAAATATCTCCTCCGCACAAACAACACACATGCGCAATAAAATGAACAAGTTTGTCGACGTCGTGTCCTCTATAAACTGCATCAGAAGTGCGCTCGACAACAATTCCATTTTCGCTTCGTGTCTACATTCGCACCTAGGGATGGGGAAATATTTCCTGGGGAATTCTTCCCATCTGATTCTTCCCAGGGAAGATTCAAGATTTTGGCTGAATTACAGGGAATTTATTCATTTTTGGGAATTCTTCCCTTGGAACTCCGGGAATAAATAGGGAATTCTTCCCGAGAAAAATTCGGTTGGGAATATTTCACCATCCCTATTCTCACCATCAACTGGCCTGAACAGTAATTGGTCATTGCAGTTGGCTGATGTCAAATGAGTGCCACTCAGTTACACTAGATTTGTCGAGCCTGAGTCTATTCGGCAGCTCAACTACCATTTCAAGGCCAAGGTAACCGATTAAGTGGGCTCGCAACCAAGGTCTCTTTCATTTCTTTTTAGTTGTTGACGACCACTTGGCTATGTTGATTGATGAGGCTGAACCACAATTGCGGCGTGTCGGAGGATGTACAACTGAAAAGATTGAGCAATTCTATGAACAACAGCGAGAAATCCAGATTTTCCTTTCCTATTGTACGTTTGACGCTTAATATAAATGATTTTTGAGGAGATAATAGCAGTCAAGTGGTTACGTGTTCTTCAGCTTTCTGGATTCAGCTCTGTGTTTCTTTATCATATGAGTGTCGTCACACTAAATTGACATTTAGCAAAGCTCAGTACTTAGCCACTCTGATGGCGTCAGCTAGCAATTGTTTAAATTGCCAATTGCTTTCTAAGTTGACCTCCAATTTGTTCACAGTGAAAGTTGGAGTAGAAGCAGCAAGATGATCCTAGCTGTGTTTGCATTATTAGTGTCCATTTCTCTATGGTCTATCTACCGGAAGCTGACAATTTGGTCGAGATGTGGAGTTCCAACCAATTACCAACATTTTCTAAGAGGCTTCAAGATGGCTTCTGGATTGGTTGATTTGGCAACCATTAGAGAAACTGGCAAAGTTGTCGGGTAAATTCGATTTTGTGTAACTTTGATTGATGCAGTTCTGTTAAGAGTGTACGCCGGGCTGGAGCCAGCTTTGTTGATTGGTGATGTCGAAATGGCTAAAAAAGTTCTCTCTTCACAATTCCAAGACTTCGTGAATCACACCTCCTTCCAACAAGAGAACGGACCATTGGGAGAGTCTGTGTTTCACCTTAAAGATGAAAGATGGCGCGAGACGAGAAAAATCATCACGCCTACTTTCACAGCTTCCAAGTTGCGATCCATGCAAAGTCTCATGGACGAGAGTTGTCTTGATTTGATTGAACAGCTGGACGTGAACGAAGGAAAGCCAGTCGATATAAAAGATCTTATCTGTGGCTTCACAATGGACGTGATAGCTAGCACAGCTTTCGGAACCAAAGTCAATACGGTCAAAAATCCGCAAAACGAGATTGCAGTCAATGGGAGACGATTCTTATCTAATGACCTATCATTCAAGCAAATTGCAATGTTAATGATGCCATGGTTTTCTTTCAACGTTCTCAAGCTTTCGTTCTTCACTGATCCAGCTCAATTCTTTTCGGACGTGACCATCAGCATCCTCAAGAAGCGTCGCCAAGATCCGAGCTTAAAACGCAAAGACTTGATTCAGTACTTGATGGAAGCTGAGCATGGTGGTAAACGGCTGACTGACAAGGAAATAGCCGACAATGGCGTAGTTTTCTTCTTGGCAGGCCATGACACAAGTTCTATTGCTCTGATTCACTGTCTTCACTTTCTTGCGTTGAATCCGAAGGTACAAAGCAAACTTCAAGCAGAGATAGACGACTTGCACTTGAGTGGCCAAGAAATCAACTATGACAAGATCTTAGAACTTGAATACCTAGACTGCGTGCTTAAAGAAACTCTTCGGCTCAGGGCACCTGCTACTCGAGCAGGTCGGATTGCCTCGCATGACACTGAGATTGGACCATACAAAGTACCGAAAGGAACCCAAGTTTGGATTGCCAATCATGCCATCCATACGGACCCTGACAACTTCGAACAGGGTGAACAGTTCATTCCTGAAAGGTTCTTGAAGGATTCGAACTTGTCGCACAATCCGCAGGCCTTCCTCACCTTTGCTCCAGGCCCGAGAAACTGTATTGGTGAACGGTTCGCGTTATTTGAGATGAAACTCTGTCTAATCCGCATATTGCGGTTGTTCTCTTTCGAAACTTGCCCAGAAACGAAAAGTGACCTCGATTACTTTTTCGGAGTCTTCCTGTTTCAGCCTAAGCAGGCCTTCCTCAAGCCCGTTCGAAGACAGGTCAGCTAGTCGCTCGGCAGTGTTCCAATTTCCAATCATGCTTAGCCAGTCAGTCAGTTCCTAATTTGTTTTTGATGAAGTAGTATCTGGCTGCTGGTGGCTCCGTGATAAATATCTCCTCTGCACAAACAATACGCAGGCGCAATAAAAAGAACGGCTTTGTCAACATTGTGTCTTCTAGAAACTGCAATAGAAGTGCGCTTGACAACAATTCAATTTCGGCTTCGTGTCTATATTCGCACCATCAATTGGCCTGAACAGTAATTGGTCATAGCAGTTGGCTGATGTCAAATGAGTGCCACTCAGTTACACTCGATTTGTCGAGCCTGAGTCTATTCGGCAGCTCAACTACCATTTCAAGGCCAAGGTAACCGATTGAGAGGGCTCGCAACCAAGGTCTCTTTCGTTTCTTTTTAGTTGATGACGACCACTTGGCTATGTTGATTGATGAGGCTGAACCACAGTCGCGGCGTGTCGGAACATGTATACCTGAAAACATTTAACATTTCTACGGCAACAGCGTGAAATCCAAATTTTCCCTTCCTAGTGTAGATGTGACGCTTAATATGAATGATTTTTGAGGAGATAATAGCAGTCAAGTGGTTACGTGTTCTTCAGCTTTCTGGATTCAGCTCTGTGTTTCTTTATCGGGAAGAGTTCCGCAAGTAGGGGTGCGCTAAAAAGCCGAAGTTTGAGCACAACTGCAGCCAAATTTGCTACCCTATGAAAACCTAACCTTAACCTGAATCTAATTTACAAAGTAGAAGAAATTATTAGGTATGGTATATATTTTCTAGTATAAACCTAACCAACCTACCCTCGCCACCTTCGGTGGCGGAAACCTAACCTAAGCTTAAATTATTAGTGTCCCTAATTTACCAATTTACTAACAAAAACCTAACCGAGTTAGTAGCTCACTTAGATTTCTGGCATTTTGTCTTATAAACATAGAAATATTATAATATAATATAAATGCGCGCATTTGACTGAGATTGACGCCTAACAGCGCACCCCTACTTGCGGAACTCCTACCTCTTTATCATATGAGTGTCGTCACAATAAATTGACATTTAGCAAAGCGCAACACTTAGCCACTCTAATGGCGTCAGCTATGATAGACGGCAAGAAACATGCGGACGCCAACAAAATTTGGCGGCGAAGCAAAAAATTAGCGCCATCTTAGTGTGCGCAAAATCATGCACTTAGAAAAATATCGAAATATTTTACTCGTGTGTTTCTCGATTGACATTTCAAAAATTTCACGAAGTGCATGATTCTGCGCTCAATAAGATGGCGCTAATTTTTTGCTTCGCCGCCGAGTTAAATGCTGCTCCGATCGTCCGCATATTTTTTGCCGTCTATCATAGCAATTGTTTAAATTGCCAATTGCTTTTTAAGTTGACCTTCAATTTCTTCACAGTGAAAGTTGGAGTAGAAGTAGCAAGATGATCCTAGCTGTGCTTGCATTATTAGTGTCCATTTATCTATGGTCCATCTACCGGAAGCTGACAATTTGGTCGAGATGTGGAATTCCAACCAATTACCAACATTTCCTGAGAGGCCTCAAGATGGCTTCTGGATTGGTTGATGTGGCAACCATTAGAGAAACGGGCAAAGTTGTCGGGTAAATTCGATTAAACTTGGGGTAACTTTGATTGATGCAGTTCTGTTAAGAGTGTACGCCGGGCTGGTGCCAGCTTTGTTGATTGGTGATGTCGAAATGGCTAAAAAAGTTCTCTCTTCACAATTCCAAGACTTCGTGAATCACAACTCCTTCCAACAAGAGGACGGACCAATGGGAGAGTCAGTGTTTAACCTTAGAGATGAAAGATGGCGCGAGACGAGAAAAATCATCACGCCTACTTTCACAGCTTCCAAGTTGCGATCCATGCAAAGTCTTATGGACGAGAGTTGTAGTGATTTAATTGAACAGCTAGACCTGAGTGAAGGAAAGCCAGTAGACATAAAAGATCTTATCTGCGGTTTCACGATGGACGTCATAGCTAGCACAGCTTTCGGAACCAAAGTCAATACAGCCAAAAATCCGCAAAATGAAATTGCAGTCAATGGAAGACGACTCTTGTCTAATGACCTATCATTCAAGCACATTGTAATGATGATGATGCCATGGTTTTCTTTCAACGTTCTCAAGCTTTCTTTCACTGATACAGCTCAATTCTTTTCGGACGTGACCATCAGCATCCTCAAGAAGCGTCGCCAAGATCCGAGGTTGAAACGCCAAGATTTGATTCAGTGCTTGATGGAAGCTGAGCATGTTGGTAAACGGCTGACGGACAAGCAAATAGCCGACAATGGCGTCATTTTCTTCTTGGCAGGCCATGACACAAGTTCTATTGCTCTGATTCACTGTCTTCACTTTTTAGCCTTGAATCCGAAGGTACAAAGCAAACTTCAAGCAGAGATAGACGAATTGTACTTGAGTGGCCAAGAAATCAACTATGACAAGATCTTAGAACTTGAATACCTAGACTGCGTGCTTAAAGAAACTCTTCGGCTCAGGGCACCCATTACTCGAGCAGGCCGTGTTGCCTCTCGTGATGCTGAGCTCGGACCATACAAGGTACCCAAAGGAACCCAAGTTTGGATTGCCAATCATGCCATCCACACGGATCCTGAAAACTTCGAACAGGGTGAACAGTTCATTCCCGAAAGGTTCTCGAAGGATTCGAACTTGTCGCACAATCCTCAGGCCTTCCTCAGCTTTGCTCCGGGTCCGAGAAACTGTATTGGTGAACGGTTCGCGATATTCGAGATGAAACTCTGTCTTATCCGGATTCTGAGGTTGTTCTCTTTCGAAACTTGCCCAGAAACGAAGAGTGACCTTGATTACTACTCCGGCGTCTTCATGTTTCAGCCTAAATCAGCCTTCCTCAAGCCTGTTCGGCGACAGGTCAGCTAATTTTCCCTGCACTATTCGATTATTCGACCAATCTTGTCCAGTTTCCAACGACTTGAAAGCCTACTAAATTTGTTTAAGATGAAATCAAATCATTGTTAGATGAACGTTTTTTACTACAGTAATAAATGTGGAATTGGCACAAACAGTTGAGTGGACGCATGCGCAGCAGTAACAATTTTGCCGCCGCTGTGCTCATCTGGCGCCTCTCTCTTTCGACATCGCTGAAGTTTCTCTGTGTTTACAGCTTCTGAAGCTACTGATGGGCAAAACTCAAGTCGACTCGGCGCCGGACTGAGTTCAAGTTATATGGGTTAACAAATAGTCTGCAGAACTATTTCAGCTGCTTGTGCTGGAATTTTAATATGGTTCGGTTGAGAGAAACTGAGTTCAAAGAGTACTCGTAAGCTCTCAGTAAAAGCGTGATGACTTCCTCATATTTCTGCTTTTCATGCAACAGTTACTGAAAACTAGTTTCAGTAAACTCGCATGATTCAAATAACAATGGAACAAACTTTGGCTAGTCAAGGAGATAGAGCTCGACAAAAACAATTCCCTTCCTGTTGGCCTGATAAGTATAAAACTTAACTAAATCACTGTATTTTGATCTGTTTTCTGCACACTTCAATCATGAAACACTCAACATCAGTCGTAATATTCTTGGCGCTGATTGTCTTGGGTGAGCAAGAGTAAGACAATCAGAGTGTCTTTAATTAGTTCCGATTGTCAGCTCTGTCAAAGCCAGCGCCTAGCCACCCATCCGAAGGACTGGATGGTCAACGAACGGTAGCCGTTTTTGACCCAGAGGCCATCTATTTTCCAGCGGTGAGATTGGTCAAGAGGGCGGATCACAGGTACCCGTGGACCGGAAATGAGCCAGATATGGGAAACTGGGACAGGTTGAAGAGAAATTAACCTTTACTCTAATTGATTTAGCTGTTTGAAATATTGAAATAGCCATGTATGTATCGAGTTTATCGATTAAATTCTCTTGAGGTATTTTAACAATACGATTCATCAGCTTCCGTGACGTACCTAGCCGGAAGTCGTCGGGTCGTCCTTGATCGCCGAAGCTGAGTACGAGTAGTTTTTAATTTGTGGCACAGCCACTGGCTAATGGCATTCAACTCAATGTACATGTGTATGTTGAGGGAAACGACTGAATATTTTAAACGAGATGCCTGTCAAGTAGTATCTGGAGCACAGAACTTTTGCCCGCTGCTCAATGCGTCCGGTCAGGGGTGATTCAGCTCAGCGCTGGGAATCGGTGTGACATCTAGTGGCCTTGATGAACACCTTTGCAACTACTCTTCTTCGGGTTGCCTTGCCGACTGTAAAGCAATGCACTTCGCATCCAAATGATGGCCCCTAAGTGGGAGGCCATTAATAGCTTATGGGGTCCACATAAACATTCGGATACTCATAGAAGGAATGCCTTGGAGTTAAAAGAACATACACAAATCTCTCGAAATAGAGCTTCAGCTATCGAATAGCTCCAAGCTAAACTTCAGCAGCAATATCAGGGTTTCAAAGCAAGTGAAACCAAGGTCAAGCTGGCCTTGACAGATTCCGTATATAATTAGCTTAATAGTGGTTTAGTGAAAAAGAGGTGCAACGACAATGTAAATGCCCGATAGCTACAACTTGAGCCAGTTCAGCGCTCCATAGTTTTACTCAGAAATGACGTCCTTCTAGAATCAAAATAGAGCTCACAGACATATTAGTCAGAGCGATTTCAGCCTCAGACAAGCATACAAGCTGAACCTGAACATGTATCTGGACACTCTACTTTCTGTAATTAGTGTTCTACCGCTTGTCGGCGCATCGTTGGCACTCATCATCGCCTTCTACAACTGGTGTGTGACAAAATCTCTGAGCTCTGAAGGAGTGTCTGCGGGTCCTAGAGTCAGTGTCCTCGTACCGGCAAGGAATGAAGAAGAGTATCTGGCCGATTGTTTACTATCTCTGGCCAATCAAGAATATGACAACTATGAAATCCTGGTCATGGATGACGCCTCCACTGATAAGACATATGAGATCGCTCAGACCTTGTCTCAAACGTATCCACGAATCACAGTTCATCAATCGGCAAAGTTGCCCGACGGTTGGTTCGGAAAGTCTCACGCTGTTAACCGACTGATAAAGAAAGCCACTGGCGATCTCATCTTGATGACTGACGCCGACGCAGTTCACAGACCCAACAGCATCGGCTTTGCCGTCAAAAACATGGCCGACTATGACTGTGACTTCCTATCGGGCTGGGGCAGGCAAGAGTGCGCCTCCTTGTCGGCCAAGCTGCTCTTGCCCATCGGTTGGATAATGGCCGCCTTCAATCCATATTCATCCAAAGCACTGCCTCTTAAATCTACCTTTGCTTTTGCAGTTGGCTCATATATTTGCTGCAAGCGACAAGCCTTGGACGATATTGGCGGAATGTTCAAAGTTCGACAGTCCATATGCGAAGACTATGCTTTGGCAAATAACTTTCGACTCAGCGGCTATAAAACAGCATTTGTGCCTATTGTAAACGTGATGACCATCGGCGACAAATACGAGTATAACAAGAAAATATTTCTGCGATATTCACGTGTCGCAGCGGCAGCTATGCAGGAAAACTTTCTGCCCTCGCTGTGCATTCTCTTGCCCTTGATAATCTCGGTCTACATCGTGCCATCGATTAGTGTCATAGGTTCCATTTTGACTGGCACTGATTTCAACATGCAACATGTTTATATTCAAGTCATCATACTGTTAACATACGTCTTCTACGTCCAAATATACGGAGGAGCTCAAAACATGCTACTGTATCCTTTTCAAGCCTGTTATCTTGTCGGAGCCGTACTTCATGCCATGGGCTGTCGCATATATGGACTGGGCACAGAATGGAAAAAACGAAAACTTTACGTAGATTGAACAATTCTATCATTTACTTCGCCAAAATAAATGTTATTGAAAGAATCGATCTTCCTTTGAAATTTCTACTTCCGCTACAAGTTGGCTGAAAACTCAGGTATTTAGCCATGAATAGAACCAGCTGTTACTTCTATAGCTATAGAGATCGCAAGGGGCGTCTTAAAGCTAGGAAGGCGTCTGTGATTCAGCTCACATTTCGTCCAATGGGGAAGAAGGCTCCGCCCTCAAAACACAGCAGTAATTAGCGAGACTGAGAAGTCGCGAGGTAGTTAAAAATGTCAAACGTATTTATTGCCGTTAGTGATGAAAATATTGCTATTGCTATCCGAGTGACCGCTCAAACTATAGTTAGACATGCCAGAGTCATTCGATTTGTCTACAGCAAGCGTTTTCAGTATCCAGAGCAACCAAGCTAGTGCGCAACTGCGATAAACACAGCCTGGCAACCGGACGTCATTGGCATCACTATTTCCGGTTTGCAGCCTTTCCAGTTGTTTTCTCGGCACACAAGTTTGAACAGAAATCTAAAATTTGAATATTTGCCACATTTCTGATACACCTTTGTTGACTGAAACGAATTATTCCGTTGGCAAACGCTATGAGCAGTGAGACCAAGACAGTATTTAATGTATCAAAGTCACAGATCATTGAACTCTGCAACAACAGAAAATATCCCAGCTGTGGAAAGCGCTGAGATGCCCGGTTACGGGCCACCAGGTAGCGCTTAGCACAGTTTAGGCGGCAACAACTTGCTCAAAATTCGCCGCCTGGCGGTCCGTAACCGAGCAGCTCAACGCTTTCCACAGCTGGAAAATATCATATCAGCATCTCACAAAACACTGAAATATTACGCACTCTGGTTTACTGGAAATACAGTTGGTAATGACTCATAGCAATCTTGATGGCTGGCTCGAACCACTCTCTCAAACGAGTCATAGTCGAGATAGAAGCATCACGTAGACACAACCTCATCCTAGGCTCATACTCATACTGACCCTCCCTTTGATGCTCTCTGATATGCAGCTTGAAGCCCTTGAATATCGTTGTACCTGTCAAGTCATCATGTAGCGAACTCTTGGATCCTTTTCTTATGAAATTCAGCCTGTCAATAAAAGCTTTCATTTCGTACGCCATGAGTAGTTCAATTAGACTCTCAGTATTCTTCTTGAGTGAGTCTTTCCTATCGCTGTTGACAAAGAGCGTCAGTCTCTGGATTCCCAACATGATGGGCACATAAGCGACAAGATACGGAGACGACACCAGTGGAAGTTTACGCAATGTTCCCATCTTGAAGTCAATCAAGATGGTGGCCATTCGGTTGTAACAGTATTCAATGTCATCCGCGTGTTGACTCAAGCTGACGTTGGTACGTTCAGCTTCCGCAATCTGGACAAGTATGTCTTGGCAATAGATGAACTCACTGCTCACATGTGAAGCTATAGCTGTCGCTATTTTAGCATCGATTTCGGAATTTTTCAAGTTTTTCTCTAGACTGTGGTCTTCCAACAACCTGATCATGAGTCCGAATCCATCGATGAGAGGCTTTATCACCGCCAATGGCGTCACAGTGAGAACGATAGATGTCGCTGTTGCCGCGTTGGCAACATGGCCTAGTGACTTGGATTCAACTACGCTGAAATTGCCCCGTCTTGATAGCTGCGCTTTGACCACGAGACCGGGCGACTCAGCCGGTTGATATCATTGTTGCCCGACGCACGAGTGATATGACGAGTCTTGTCTCCGAAACTGAATTTTCTCCCAGGTTAGGATACACGCCCCTCTTATAACTAATCTCCGCCATATCTCCCTTGCACTCGATATACCTGCCCTCCTGCGCATACATCAACTTCCCCCATTTAAAACTTCCTCCCCCCCACTCCTATACTCTCATACCTCCCAACAATCCCCCCCAACTTCCCTTTTGCTGCTCCTGCTCAGTATATAGAGTTCAATGTTCACCCATCCACAAACATATCCATACTCCTCTACTTATTATTCTACATAAAATAACACCTATAAATACAATAAACTAATCTAACAGCTACTATACTACAACCACCAACCACTAATTTAAATTCCCCATACCCCCCCCTTATATCCAAATAAAAAAACCTCCCCCACCCCACCAACTCCCAAACTCACTCCCCCCAGTTGTGAGACTCCCATCGATTTATATTTTGTAATTCTCAGAGATATAGATCACTCCTCCAGTACGTGTGTGTTGCCATACCCCCCTACTCCCCCCACACCACTTCTGTGTTGCAGATGTATCATACTCGAATTCATTCCAATCCTATCCCATCCATACTGCTACGTGTGAGTAGAGATCTGACACCATTCACAACCAGCTCTCGAGCCCCTATTTGGAGTGTAGTGTGTGTTGTATCCTATCATCCACCTCCCTCCCTTCCCCTGTTCGTCTCAACGATAAGCCGCCAGGTGAGAGCAGGTGTGTAGAGTGAACACAACCCCATACCCACTAGGCCTGTTGTCTCCTGCACCCCGCCTCGACCCATGTCGCCTCCCGTTTTAAACCGAGTAGAGTACCTTTAGTGGGGACGAAGCACGCTGGCGGTGTAAAGAAGACTCAGTTGATTATGAATGTGTGTGCTCTCTTGCCAATTTTTTCGTTTCATTTTGATGTTAAAGGTTGACCTATGTGTCGCAGTGAGTGGGCAGTCGCTAGAAAAAGGTTTTGGAACAATGGCGTTTAATTTGTACATAATAATAATAATTCTACTCGCAAATCCAAATGAGCAATAATAGTGTATTGAATCAGAAAAGGCCCGTTTAGATCTCCGGAAACACCGCTAGGGTTGGCGTTATAGAAGAGTGCGGGGCCAGCGTCTCGTCAAGCCTTCGTGGGCCACCCTAGCGGCGTGTCTCATCGCGAGAAAATTTTATGGACTTGCAAACATAAGTTTGTGATTTACAAAATAATAACTTCACGTTAAGCGGTGACAGACCATGGCGAGTACATTTGCCATACATCTGCGAGCTCATCAAGTAGAGCGATCGCAGATTGTCGATAGGCTCTCACAGTGCTCAAACTATTTCATCTAATTCGAGCATTGTTGAGACATTCCGCGTCGACAGTATCTCCGAATGTTCGAACCTTGACTTCGGGTCGGATAGTGAAAGGTGTCCGCAAGCGTGCTTGGCTTCTTCAGTCTGAGAAAGTGACCGTTTATCGGATCTGTTCAGGTATGAGTTGTTCACCATGAGGTGAATTAATATTCGTCAAAGTGCAGGTTAGACCGAAGACAAAGAGTCGGTTCCACTCGGCCGGGATTAGCAGTTCATGTGTTTCAGTGCTCATCTGTGCTCTCGTCAATAGTCTCATACTGATTGAGCCACGCCTAAGATTAGGGTGCACGTAGTCAGCGTTAGCATGATGGTAAGTCGCGATGGTAGCTGCAGTTTGATGATGTACCAGGATTCCCGCGGAAATCAGAAGTCGGAAACGATCTGTCTCACTGGTACCGCGTATTGCTTACAGTATAAGCAACTCCTAATGGCACCCATATGATCGATTCCATAGATGTGCTGCCGAGCTCTGAACAAGCTCGAATGTCCATTGGAATGAACGCTGGGTTCGATTTGGTGAACTCGATCCATCCTGCGATAGGGCCAGAGCCTTCCGCAAATGGCGGGATTGGCCGTTTTTTTTTGTCCTTGTCACGGGTAATCGTACAACATTGTTCGACTAACCTCTGGACTGAATTCGTCGCTGTTTTGCACTAATCCGTTCACAGGGATTCAATGTACAGTGAGACTTTCTGTTCAACTAAATACCGCACTTGATTCAGACCCATATCACTATAATGCTTTTGTATTCAACGTCTCGGAAAAAATGATGAATTTGCGAATCGTTTCTCAGCAAAGTTATACTCTAGTAAGAGACCATGAGCAGGTGCCGATAACAGCTGGAGGGACATGTGGAGAGATGTGCGCCAAGGTAAGTGAGAGGGAATCGGGCTCGTCTCAGGGCCACGATGACTACTTTGTATGTAATCCGTTAAACCTGTATTCGAATAAACAAGCTACAGGGTTCAAAAACGACATGTGAAGGTAAATAGTCAGCCTTCTAGACAATTGCTGTGCCTTAGGCTGCGATTTGTCATAACAATATTTTAAGTGGTTCTACATGTAGCACAAAAAACCTTGATGGTACTTCCCTGACTGGATTTTTTATATCATGGGCAGTTTACACTGTAACCCGTTCATACATGTATTTTCTGCGACTAGGCGCACGAAAACGTTTCAAGAAGCGCCATACAGCATGTGGAAAATTTTGAGGGAAGAAAAGGGGGCGATATGATTATGAGTTATAGTACAAACTCGCTCATCACTCTTAGAGAAGGTCAGCGGGCGGCTTCTTGTTGGCCACCCAGCGCCCTGCGCCCGCACTGCCGTGGGTGGTTTTCAATCTGGATACAGTGACCAGTGCCCGCGTCGCTCGGATTGACGTCACTATGCCGTACTGGGGGGCGGCCATGCATCATTGAGTACAGTGGAAGCTACACTTGTCCGCCGTGCCGCCCGAGGGAGATCGGGCTGGCGGACCGGGTGGCTGAATAGTAGGCCCAACCCCCTTAATCTCATCAGAGGTCACGTTGCCTACAGAATCGTGATGTATTGAAAGGGTTGAAAAGATGTAATCTCATGTAATATTTTTTGTGTTCTCTACTCGTCACTATTTTTAAGGCT